>JABFFF010000080.1:0-23052 GCA_013623665.1 Fusarium sublunatum
CAATCAATTCGGTTCAACAATAGGGACCTCTCTTAAGCCTTGTTGGTGTCTTTAGGCATGTCTTTCTTACCTTTAAAAATATATTTACTTTCTAGGTTATAATATAGTAAAGTGAATAGTATGTATAAGTTTTTCTTTTTAAAAAAAATAAAATAAAAAGACAATAAATTGTTTTTAATTAATTTAATATAATGATAATATTTTATAAAAACCTTAAACTAGTTATTTTATTAATATAAATTATTATTAATAATTAAAATTACTAATAAGCTTTTATTTATATTTATAATTTCCCTTTTATACATAATAACCTACTACTTCTTACTAAAGCTAATATATAAAAATTCTAAATATGTGGAGCGGCTACTGGCAGTAGGGATAAGAATAGGAAGCCTATAGATTCGTCGCTCTACTTGCCTGCGTCTAAGACTTCTATTTGTACTATTAGCCCTACCACAAAAGACGATACTGTTGCCTCTTTCTCTGAATTTGGCGAAGTTGTTAGTTTCTATGCCCCTGGTGTAGCAGTCCCGAGTATCTGGCCTGGGAATATAACACCGTCTATTTCGGGTACCTGGATAGCTATGCCGCACGTGGCCGGCCTGGAAGCGTACTTTCTTGGCCTTGGAAAACATGTGCACAGTCTTTATAAATATCTTTAGAGTATCGCATTGGAATATGCTATTAAAGGGGTTCTTAAAGGTACTAAGAATCTTCTGATCCAGAATGGACCGGCTATATAAAGTAACCTGCTCACCATCTGATATCCGAGGTTTGAAGGGTTAGTTTTTTTGAGTAAAGCTCTAGATACCAGATAGTTTGGGATTGCTTCTCTTCCTATTACATAGTATTCCACTTCCTGCTTAGTGACCGCCATGCCAATTCAAACCTATCGTGTCTTGTGAGATGCACGGAACTTGGGTCTATCAAGGACAGCCATGACTCCATTAGTCCCTTGGCTCAATAGAACTGAGTATACTGCAACCTATGGAAATACTGAACTCCGTTACCTTAGTGTGTATACCAGATTATCTAGGAGTTAATCCATCCTCCATGGCAGTCACTCTTGCAGCGTGTTGTAGTAGGATCTGTGTTTCTGGTTGAGGCTGAAACGCCTTTGCGACGACACTTGGATGATGCCGAAACCCCAGAGGCCATCAAACTCATTGGTGTTAGCCGAGTTGCCTTGCTATGGGTTACACGAGATGGGGAAGTCAAGTTTCAGAACCCTGACGTTGGGCTCCCTACGGGCTTCCATCCACCACTTAGAAATGAGTATCTTGGCAGGCCATACTTGCCTTTGAATCTGCACCCCAGTACTCCAATTTGGTCAGATGGTAACATATTAGCCATTACTAAGATTGTTAAGGTAGTTCCGGAGCTCTAGCAGTGGTTCCGAAGCAGCAACCGATGAATTTGAGTATGTTTTTGGAGAAGGTGTGATCAAAACGAGGAATTATAAGAAATATGCAGCGGAACTCGGTCGTGTCCTTTGTCTACTTTGCGAGCCATCTGACAATTGCGCTCCTATCAGATGATGGGCGGTTCTCACATGCCTCCTAGGGTTAGCTTTGAGGACATTACTTCAGTCAAAATAGGAAATGGTACCTTAGCCGATTGTATCTTTAGTAGCTAAGATTTCTCTTTTATTTGTGGTATTCTAAATTTGATCTTACACGGGCGATGCAGACCTGTCAAAAAGATGCAATGCCTCCAATCCGGGATTTCATTCTAGCAGCCACAGTTTTTTAAGTAAGTCCATATATATCTAATTTAACTCTTCTCTTGCTTAACCTTCGCCCCCCTTTAAGTTGCCTTTCTTAATATCTATTGAGAACTACCAGAATGCAGTGCGGCCGCAAAGTCTATGGCGCGTAGGATCCGCAGAATGATTTTAACAAACAAGTCTTTTTGAACTTTTTATACACCTCTCTTCAGTTGTCGGTAAAGCCGGAAATGTCAGTCAATCCGACTACCTTGCTGCTGGACTTCTTCAGGACGTACTAGGCCGATGGCGTGTTTCCCCTGATCTTCCGGCTGCAACGAACCGGACATATTCACCTCTATCAGGACCAAGTACTGTCTATAGTTGCCAATGCAATCCTCGCCTCTACCGGCCGCAGGCTGTTGTTTGACTGGACTGTAGGCCCGGCTACCTTGGGATCGAACGGGCGAGTCTCAGCTGGGTCGAACTGCTAAGTTATCCGCCCTACGAATCCACAAAAATCATCAGGTATATGGAAAGACCTGCTCCGGCGTAATTGGCAATTCACTTGTCGCCGTGGAACTTCGAAATATACTTGTTCAACAAGCTGCAGCTGAGATTCTTAAGGATCTTGCGCAATAAGTTTTAGTCTTGAGGGTAAGATCGTTGATGAGACCCCTATCTCACAGCACCTCTAATGACTAGAGATCTTGAATTGTGATATCAGACTATGTCCTCACATGCTGTAGGGCTTATGGAACACTTGTCAATTACACCGGCTAATAAATACGTTGCGTACAATAAGGGAAGACTGAGTGATTGTTATCATGAGATTTAGAGAGGGATATAAATTTCTAAAAAAAAAAACAAAAAAAAAAAAAAAAAAAAAAAAAACACCTCGGTAAACTTTCTGGTGTATTCTGCACGGAGTACGCGGTGCAAGGCCGTACGTACTGAGCACCATAAACAGGTTTGAACCATGATTCAGTAGTCATTGAAGGTCAAAGAACTGTGGAGGTTACATTGATCCTCTTCATTGGTCAGAATCAACACGTCAGGCAATAGCGTACATGTCATGCGGCGCGGGCCTCTCGGTCAACACTGAACACTAACAAAGGGTGCCTGCCTACCTGGCAGCCTAGCGATTATGTACCTAGCTAGCCTAGTCCTTGCTGGTCGGTGGAATATTGGGGGCCGAATACCGCGTGAATGGTACGCAGTGGACTAAATCACTTACATTCTCGATCTGAAAATTCTAAGATTGTTGATATAATAGATCTAAGGCAGTTTTTATTAAACCGAATTGTGCTCATATATTGCTTCTCTCACTAAAAAATGCTGTTAAACCGGCAGAAGCAGGGACAGCACTATGTTTTCTATTTTATCATTACGTTTTCTGGTTTTGGGCTGCATACTAAGGCAAGGCTAGGTTACCTAATATGAGTATACCTAAAGTAGACTAGCGCACTATAAACCAGAAAAGGAGCGGCATTTTTCAGTTAGACAAGCAATACACAAGCACAATTCGGTTCAACAGAATCTTCTGCTCCGACTATGTTCAAGCTTTTCACCAGTGTCCAGTTGTGTACATTACAATCCTGCGTCATTGCAATGACGGGATCATTACAGCTTCCATTGTAACTAAAAGTATCTCCAATCAGGCATTCAACTGGATACCTGCAAAGAAGGTTTCCACTGTAATGACAGGGACTGGTGATACGAAATAGGAGTCGGAACAGGGCGTTCCCCGTCCCAAGCTTAGAACGGTCGGTTCAACAGCACAACGACCCGAGTTTGGGCTATAGATGGAAGGTAGTTTCTTCCGGATTAGTCGAAATCTAGTGTGGCATGGCAAGATTGGGTCTGGAAACAGGCAAAATGTGCGATGATGTTAGCGGGCCGGAGAATATCTGGTCTGTCGGACAATGAATGTGGCGGAGCTGAACCGAATGACATGCCAACCTTTATGGGTTAGATTCAACTTGGGGTTCATTATCCTGGCAGTATATCTACTTTGCTTGGGATGATATGGTACGGTAGACCCCCGTTGCCCTTGTGATCTATGTACCCCTTAATAACTGTTGTTCTGGGGGTAATCAAAGCCTCTTAAGGTATAGGTTGCTTATAATGTTCTGATGGCAAAGAAGAGAACTTTTGATCTGTATGCAATTATTATTTATTTGAGGATAGCATCAACAGCAGTGTATGTACGCCGAAACCGCTTTCGAAACAGGCAGAACCGATTGCGACCTACGGCTGTAGCCACCGAGATACCATTCGGTGCTATACGCACACATTGCAACGGCGATACCAATTTTGATTTGGCCGGTTCCTTGAGATGGCTCGCATGACTCTGTCTCGCTGTTTCGGACAAAAAGATTGCGAGGTCTGTGTAGCCAATTTAACTCTAGCTCTGGGGTTGACTCAGTATGCTTAAAATTTGAGACTAGCTTAATGGCGGCCTAGCATAAAGGATCCCTGTTTTTGACGTGCCAAGCGCTGAGCAAAAGGGTAAGGTGAGGTGACAACTCTCATAAGCTCCTGGGCACTAGGCCGTCATAGGTGGGAAATGATAGTGAATGTTACCTTGACACCCATCCCTCGCTACCAGCGGAAGTCGAGCCTCCGGGGGTCACGAAAATGGCACTACACCGCTAAACAAGAACTAAATGCAATAACCTTAACTCATCCGTGGCAACGTCTCATACCCCTGTTTAGTATGGTAGTCTTCGGTCCTGGTCTTGAGCGAAAGCCCACGAATGGCTAGACAGAGACATACAACCTGCTCGATATTGTGAGAGTGTGGTTTAGGATATAAAGGGTCACCTTTTCTGCTGTAGGAGATTCGACAAGAGTTTGCTTGACATTGCCTTCGACGCACTCATCAAGGGCACTTCGACATGTTCCACCTCTCCTCTATCCTTACGGCAGGCCTGGCCTTGGTCAGCGCCGTCAGCGCTGCTTGTGGTGATGGTTCTCCCCAAGCCGTGGTCTCTGGCTCCGGTACCTTCACCGCTACTGTGAACGGAGGCAACGTCTACTCTGGATCCGACTACCGTGCTGCTATACAGACGGCCCTCGACCGCATCAGCAGCGGCCAACGTCTCGTTGTTCGATCCTCTGGAAACATCGGTGCCAATACCATCACCATCACCAGCGGTAAGACGCTTGAGGTCTGCGGCACTCTCAACGCCAGCAACCGTAACGGTCGAGGTGCCATCGAGGTAACGAACCAGAACAATGTCCGCATTCCCTACCTCAAGATGACGGGCAACCCCTATTTTGGCTTGCGTTTCTCTGGTACCCGCGGTCTCTACCTTGGAGAGATTACCATGAACCTTAGCGGCGGCATTGGTATTCGATTCGACCGCGATGCGAACTGGAACTACGACGTTACCATGGACACCATTAACGTTACCGGTGCCGGTAGCCATGCCGTCGAGACCTTCAAGATTGACGGCCTGGACATCAAGTCTGTTGTTGCTAGGAACTGCGGCGAGTGCGGATTGCTCATTCAGGAGTCGAGGAACGTCTGGGTTGGCTATGTCGAGGGCAACAACGTCGCTGCCGGTACTGGTTATGCTACCCTTCGTTTCGCCAACCAAAACGGCATGCTCGCCAATGGTGACTACACCCAGACCAACGTCTGGATCGATAGGGTCGTCTCACGAGGTGGCGGCCGTGGTATTTTCTGTGTGTCCAGATCTGGAGCTGCCGAGATCAAGTCTATCGATCTCCAAAACAACGGCAACAACGCTATTCTCATTGAGAACTGCTACAACCTTGCCATCCGCGACGGTACCGTTAACGGTGGCGGTGAGATCCGTGTTGCAGCCCGAAGCGAGTTCCCCAACAACAGTGGTATCTATGTTAAACTCAAGGTCGACAACACCTCTGTGCGGGAGTCACCTTGCGCTGAAAACATCTTCTGGGGAATTACTGGCAATGCCCAGAAGAACGTTTGCTAAATGCTGAATATGCTTTTCAGTAAGATGTGGCAATACTGGTAGCTCTATGAACTTGGACACTCTTCTGAGTGCGTACCAAGGCCAGACTTTCTTGTACATAGCTTATGGGGGAGAATGTGATATACTGGAGACTAACTGTGGTATTTTGACACGGACAATCATTATATGAAGTATCTTTGCTTTTGATTCCTTGGTGTAGATGTCTTTTATCTTATCAACGGGGACACGGTCTGTCCAATGTTGGCTCCAAAGGACTAGCTCCTTGTATGCCGCACCACCAGACCCGAGCTCTGTACTCAACTCCCCCCATTCCCACTAGCCTCTCCTTGTTGTATCCGTAATCAACGCCATCCTCAGCTTGCAGGTTCTGAAGAAACCTTCCAACAAAACTGCCCAGAAACGGCCGTGTGAATATCTCCACAAGCAACAACCGTTCGTTGCTCAAAGTCTTTTGACTGGCCGACGTCTCGATCATGATGAGATATCGCAAAGCATTACCAAGGGGGAAGAGTGCTGCTACAGAAGTGTAGTCCCCGGCAGGTGGTTGGAATAACAGGTGGATGGCGTGTGCAATACGGCAGGCGTAGTATTTAGCAATTCGTTGACTGGGGCAGTCTAGAAGCGATCTTCTTGTCTCTGACTTGGGAGCTTCGAGCTCACAAAACCCCATGGTGGAGTATATCATGAGGCAGGCCATCCAATGGTAACAACTCAAGTACACAACAGCAACATCATCTTCGCTCTTGGGGAGTGGCAGGAACTCACCAGCTACGGTATAGTCGTAGGTCTTGAGTTTGTCACCTGTTTCCAGCTCCCATACTAACAAATCCATCTCTATGACATGACATCTTTCTATCAGTAAAGTATGCAATTTTTCGGCTTTTTGCGGGTCTGAGGTTTTTCGAAAAGCGTCTAAATCTCCCAAGAGACCCGAGACGTCTACCATAATATCCACGAGTTTGTTGAGGGCTGAATCCATCAATGAGGGCCATAGCTGGGATAGTCTCCATTGTCGTTGGCTGAAAGGAGACTTTTTCCGTCGAGATATGCTGTCATTAATCTTGGACATTGTCAACTTCCTCAAATACCTAGGTGAAGGTTTGCAACTGACCAAGCTGAGACGTCCAGCAGCCAACAGCTGGCGTCCAACAGGCGACCAAGTGTCATTAGGTCTCAGACTGAATATTAAAGCAGTCTCTCCATCAATATGATTCTTGAAACTTTGAACCTGTGAGCCCGGGCTGTTGGTATGTTCCTTGCTGAACCCAACCCCAAATAGTTGCTGCGTTTCAAGCCCTTAGTATTGACTTCGCTAGCGATGTCGAGATCTTACCTCATAGATACGCATGAGTTGTATCGATGCCAATTTTCCATCCTTGTTTGTCGCTCGACGACCAAGATCGATACCAATCTGCCGCAGTGCCAAACCATAAGCCTGCTGGCTCTGGCGTTTTAGTTGACTGTCGTTACTATTCGCGCCAAGTGTTGCTGTGCTAAGCGCCATGGTCATGTATCTAAGGCTGGGCTCCGTGCAGCTCAATTGCTCGTAAATTTGCATCTGTTGAATACTTGTTGTGGCAGATGCCTTGGTGGAGGCTTCATTCCCAGTAAAAAGATAATCTTTCCAGAAGAGGCCGGTGTATTTTTGGGTGCGAGCTGTTCTGGCTAGCGAGTTGCGTAAAGCCCCATCAGTTGGAAGCTGGCTTGCTTTCGAGACCAGCTCGGAGCGTCCTACATCTGAGCTCTTGGAATATATTGCTTGTCTGGCTCCCTCGCTATTGAACCATATGGCTCGGCTCTCATAGCCTTCACAGGGGATACTAAGGGCAAGGCATTGGCCACAAAAAGGAAGTTTCTTGTCACACTGCACAAAATCAGTAATTCTAGATGAAATAGAAAAGCGAAGCACTCACTCCCTTCTTGCGTTTGCGACAAGTGATACATCCTTTGGATCTACCCGGCACGCCAACCATATCAAGAGTAGAGCGGCCGAAAGTCTTGTTTGTTTTTAAAACGATGTATGAATGTTGAATGCCTCCTTTGAGTTGAGTACTGTGAGTTAAGTTTTGGGATGTATTGTGATATCCGGTAAGGCTGAAACGTCAAGTTTTACATCAGATGATCGAGGTGGTTGATAGTTGTTAGCTCGGGTCCGAATAAACCTTTCAGACCCGAGTCGAGCCAGCATTGAAAGCCGTTGTCTCAACGCTCGAGAAGTGATCAAACGAATGATATCAATAATGACGGCATTGACTTTTCCGGGCGTAGATTGACTCTCGATACGGTTTAGCTCAACGATCTGCGCCAAGAGTCTGGAAGGTCTCAAATATCTTGAAATCGCATTCGCATTCGAGGCCTTTCTCAGTAACGAGGAACTGGTACAGTCTGGTAACGTTTAAAAGATCTTCTAGTCTATTCCCCCAAATAGCATCAATCAGTGCCAGAATCTAGTCATTGAACAACCCTGCTTGCGCCTCAGGGCCTTCACATTGGCAACTCCCATTCGCTTTCAGAAACAAACATTCTTCCCTACATTTAGATATATATATATATGCTCCCTCATGTCTGCCTATCACTTAATATAGCAATCATCTCTCATCTTTGTCCGTTAGCCCATCATGGTCACTGCAGTTCGTCCTCCCACCAACAGCTTCGTTGCCAGAGCTCGCAGAGTCTACAATCCTATTGGTTTCTCCAAAGGCTATAACTTCGTGCTCTGGTTTATCTTCGCGGGTGGTTTGTTTGGGTTTTCACTGGCTCGTATCATGTTTCTTGACTACTATGGCATCTATTGCAACCCTCACAATTCTGGCCAGGGGGCCGGTCCCGGAGAATGTTTCTCTTACAACCAAAAGGATCTGTACAAGATCGGAATCAAATTGCATCTAAATACAATAATATCTGCCGCTTTTCTTGTTGTCTTTCAGTTTGTACCTTTCATCAGGCACAAGGCTATTCTGCTCCATCGCATGAATGGCTATATCGTCATCCTTCTTGCTGTCATCGGGACAGTGGGTGCTATTCTCATTGCACCAGTGTCTTTTGGTGGCTCTCTCTCCATCAGAGGCTGGGTTGGTGCTCTAGCGATCATGTTCCTCGGGTCTTTGGCATTGGCTATATGGAACATCAAGTGTCTGCAACTCGAACAGCATCGTGACTGGATGCTTCGTGCATGGTTCTACGTATGTCAAGATTGTTTACGCTCATACGTCTTACTCATCATTGTTAGGCTGGCTCTATCATCACGGTACGGGTGATCATGATCATTTCCGCTGTGATCATGTCAAAAACCCCGAGTTTCCGTCAGCCCATGGAATGCAACAAACTGGCATCATTCTACGACGACTATGCTTCAATGATGGCGAAATACCCTACGTGCAAAGACCTTACTGCTTGGGTCGCGGTTCAAGGTGACATGAATGGAGACAGCACTGAGAATATCGCTTCAGCCCTTTCTTTAGGTTTCTCTTTGGGCGTCTGGCTTGCCTTGGCTATTCACGCCATTGGAATCGAGATATATGTAAGTTCAACTGAAACGTTACGCCTTGGCTCCCCAGGTTCTGTGACTAAAGATTCTATTTATAGCTCCACCTCACACCCGCGGAGCCAGAGCGTCTTCGACAAATTTCGTTACAGCGTCAAAAGGAGAGAAGATATAAAGCTCCAGGTGGTGGCGGTTTAACGGCCGACCGTCTTGGTGACGCGGACAAGTGGACGCCCAAGGACGAGGCAGATGTTCATCCGGAAGCTAAGAGACACGACTCTGAGTCTGCAGATATGGCTACTGCTTGACTTTGGTTGAGATAGGACGAGCTAAGACGCTGTTGCTCTGTTTCATTGGAGACAGAAGAGTGACTTAGGAAGACCGAAAATTCCTGCAATTCCATTCACCAATCACTTCGTCGAACAAATATCGCGCGTGTAAAGCGTACAGCAAATGTGAAGTTTATTTCCGGCCTTTGTATCTAACCTTTCTAAACTATATCATTCAACGCAATTCATGCAACGATATCGTATTCGTGATTCATCCAAACATTATCCATGCGTACCATATCAATCAATACTCCTCCTTTCTGTCCAGCTTTCCAACCAATCTGCCTCCATCGAGGATACTACCAAACATGGCGGCCTCGAACAGATAGTTAACCTGCCAGGCGTGATGGTTGGCATGGGCAATAAGCCAAACCATTTCCAGCACACGACCCTTGGAAAAGAGCTTGGCCATTCTAAATCGCGACCCCTCAGCAAGCTCCTGCTCGCGCACCTCATCGACCTTGCCACCTTTGACATACTCAAGCGGACCTAGGACAAGATACCACCAAAGCTCCTTGAGGAGAGGCTCATCCTGGTTGCGATCGAGACAGTCGTGAACGTGATCACACGTCTCTTGGCCATTGCATGCGTATTTAGCTTCCAGGGGTCTGCTGAAACCCGTAAGACGAAACTCCTTGTCGAAAACCTCGTCAAAATCTCCCTCACTCTGAGGCTGGGCAGGCGTCTTTCTGGCCTTAGACCAGCCGAGAATGGCACGACGGAAGAACATGTGCCGGTCGTTCTGGATATGCCAAGTGTATAGCGCGGAACACATCCTGGCCACAGGCTCATGCCATCTCTGAGTAAGCATCCGTGCGCCCATCACAGCGTAAGCATCATACACTCGCCGTAATACATCTTCGTCGACAATGCCCTTCTCGGTGAAGTCGGTAACATTGAGGAACGAATTCATGACCTCTGAGTTCATAAGGTCACATCCAACGTCAACAACATCAGTGCCCGGCGAACTAAATACAAGATCTGCCATGACAGCACCAGGATCAAATCCCCTCGCTGTAGCCTCAGCCGCCATGCCGAGCAAGCTACTCTCGGAAAGGGAAACGATCTGTGCGGTACGCCTGTCCATCCGAGCAGACCGGTTCAGCAAATGGTTCTTGTGCTGTTTCTCAAGAGCGATCTTGGACTGGATGTAACGCTTTCCAATACTGACGGCATCACGACGTTCACGACCCCCTGGGGTGCGTAGGGCGTGCGGGTCATGGAGACCCTTTTCCAACAGCGGCTCAAGATTCGGGAAGACGTAGTTGTAGCCATGTTCGTAGTAAAAGGCCATGTCAGTCACGTAGTTGGAGAACATGGTAGGTGAGTCGGCGGCGCCCATGAGAAGACTGGCTATTCCACAGCCAAACAATGCATTGGTTGTCTTCAATGCTTCAGGCCATTCGTCCGCGCCAAAGATGTGAAGGATCTCGTCTGAGGCCTGGCTCAAACCAGCGCCCTTGGGGGGTAGGACATTGCCCATAGCGTGCTGAGATTGTTTCCATTGCTCAAGTTCAGGGGATAGTCGCAGCTGAGCAACCCTAGGCCCGGATCCAGGGTTGGTAGACAAAGACTCTTGGCACGAAGCCCCTGAAGCATCTTCAAGATCTTCAAATACTTCACTGACAAAGGTGCGTGCCTGATTCGACAGCCTCGCCAGATCGTCGACAGCGCCGCCGCCGATTAGACTTCTCGCCTCTGAATATCCAACATGAACAGGGTGCTTAGTCTTAGTCTTCCGGCTTAAAAGTTTTCCGAGACCACGGCCCCGGAGACCCTTGCCCCAGAAATACGGCAGAATCTCAGTGGAACTGTCCTGAGAAGGATGTTCCCTGGAGGTTTTGACTTTGATCTTGAGCCCATTGAGGTTAAACTCGCCCCAGTAGTTCTGTTGAGGCCAGGGGAGACACCAGGGGAAAGACATTTTGATCGGCAAGGGGAAATTGAAATGAGGAGATAGTTTATGAGGTCTGAGTCCGAGCGTTCAGATCCCTACTGGCGTGAACTCTGGCATCTTTTATATCTTCAGCTTCTTGCAAGGGTTACGTGATTATCATGGTTGAAAAGCCCTCAGATTCATCGCCGAGGTGTAGCTGATGAGGGTGAAGAAAAAGAGAAGATGCATATACAGCCAGAATACTATGGCGTGGCAGGTTCAGAAATCTTTCACCCTCAGACTCCCTGAGGCACAACATCTGGAATTCGGAATCACGAAGCAGGGATAAGATCATGAACAGCAACTAGACCCCACCGCCCCCTCCCTGTTGCAACGAACTTGCCCATGTGGTGAAGCGGATTGGTTTGCAGATCCATGGAGGAGCCGTATTAGAACCAACAACACGGCCGGACAGGCCGGGGTGGTTGCGATCTTGTCAAAATGTCTCAGCATGATGGACTAAGAGACGCAGGTGATGAGGCTTTGGGTGTCATGTTCAAGAAGTTGATACTAGAACGAGCTGTTGTCTTTGCCACTGATATAGGTTGTACCAAGGGGAAAGCATATAATCACATAACTCGAAATCCAAGAAAAAAAACTAAACAAAACTTAGGGGCCAAGCTCAGGACATTGGAAATACGCGTGTCGTGTAGAACGGATTTCTGCTTCCCTCGCGGTAGTTATTACCGAGACTACTCCCAAGGTGGCATAACCGAGTATTGGCGGCCCACGTTTAGCTGGATCAAGCTATTCCTCCTGGCACCACACGTGAGATGTCGGCTCCCACTCTCTGCCCAAGATCATCGTTTGCTAGACGACCCTTGGCACGCATGCGTTGTTTGCCGAAGGGAGCGGTGAGAAACCACTCACGATGACATCCAGCCCACCCACAGACGACCTGTCGCGAAATTGGCGAAATTCTGATCGAGTCGCAAGCCTCTGATGCGTCTAGAAGCTTTCGATGCGTTCGTCATGTCTTTGGCGAGAATATGAATGTGATACATCAGGGTCCAAGCTCTGATGGGTCTAGGTAGCATGTAGTGTCGGTGCTCCATCTGCTGAGAACTCACCATCCCATCACTACAGTATGATGATAGCTCTATATGACATCACGCCAACCTGCTTTCAGTTCGAGATACCACTCAAGGTCGTTCTACGCTAATTTAGTGACCCAGTCAGCAAGCAGTCAAGTTCAGCCAAAAATGGGCGGGCCGGCCCTCCATCGACGCCTCCAGCTCTGCCCACGGACGTTAATCGTGCGAGGCCCTTGAGTTTATGACAAGCATTATGCAACTACGCATCAGGAATAAAACGGAACTCTAATTAATAGGAATTGAAAAGATCTCGATCAGTAGCTGAACTCAGCCCCGACGACACAAACTGTTGTTTGGACAGTATACGAGTTCGGCAACGGCACAGATGCCCTTAGCTGACTAGCTCAGTGCAAGCCGCTTGATCCTTGCTCTCTACCATTCCTGCTATCTCCAAACCCGGCAGCAGTGGAACAGCTCTCTTCTTAGGCGACATTCCAGGGTCTTGGCAGGTTTTTCAAGCCCCCCCAGATGACCACGCTATTTTGCCAGTTGTTAAAACAAGTACCCTTCTCCCACATGGCATGGCCAGCTCCATTAAGATTGTAGCATTAAACCGATACCCTCCCGTCCTCCCTGCATAAGAGCTGCTGCATATACGACAGGGCACTCCCAGACAAGGCAAGGCACACAAAGACAGTCAGTCAGAGTGGCCAATGGCGCCGTACGATGGCTTATCATCGATTTCGTATCGTCGATTAGATCTGGCGGCCCAGGAAATCAGATTGATCGAACTGCAGCCCTCAGCCAGCAACGACATCAACGAGCGTATTACATGTCGTCTTGTACATGACAAGTTGATCAACTCTCCCGACTTTATCGGTCTCTCGGCCCTCTACGGTGACATCACAAACACAGAGACCATCTTGCTCAACGGCTCCAGGGTCAGCATCCCATCTGATCTCGCCGAAGCCCTACGCTATGTACGCGATGTCTTTCTCGGCCCTCGCTGTCCCACCTCAGAATCGTCTTCGACCATTGATGATCAGTCCGAGAAGCCCATAAACCACCAGCAACAGCAGCAACCATCGCCACCGCCCTCGCCCATCAAGAAACCCCCCGGCTGGCTTAGGTCATTTCTCAGGAAACTCGTTGATCCCGGCGCGTCACGATCTGATAAGCCACCTCTGCGAGTCTGGATTGATCTACTATGCATTAACAAGCGAGACCCGCGCGAAGAAGCCGAGACACGCTCGCATATGGCGCGAGCCTATCGTCAGGCGAGACTGGTTGTCGGCTGGCTGGGTCCCAAGGACGAGACTTCAGATCTTGCCATCGACATTATCAGAGCATGGGACAGATGCATGCCTGCAAACTTCGGAGAGCCCGGTGACCGTGAAGCTAACCCGAAGAACTACGCACCCATCCTGCAGTGGATGGCCCCTGTTGCTCACTACAGCGATATCCCCAAGGGCGTCACGGACCCTACACAGGTGCCCAGCTACAGGGCCATCTCGTCGTTTCTCAATAGGCCGTACTTTCGAAATACGTGGATTCTCGACGACATTGCCATGGCCCAGTTCCCAACATTTATGGTGGGCGACGGCATCGTGTCCTGGATGCAGATATTGCGCCTCAACCGCGTCAACGAAGACATCAAGGATCACGGAGCCGAGATGTTTCCTTCCGAGCTACGACCTCTACTCGAGTACATGCCTCTTGGCAGCGTCTACACGTTCCTCAAGGAGTTTGATCGCCGGCAGAAGCTGGAGGAGCATCGGCCTACACCTTACAGAAATACCACCCCAGCGAGTTCGATAAGGAGTTCAGTCTCAATGACGGCTTTGAAGCCGAAGCAGCGTTAGGAAATACGGAGTTTATGTTTCAACAACTTGATGGTTTTTATTGCGACGGATAAGACGCCGGATTGGTTATGCTTTTATGAGGCCTTTGTAAACAAGACGCTGGTTTGTTAGGACAGCAACTGCATGTATACCCTTTTGTCAGAAATACCAAGATTGCTCAACGGATTTACAAGCCCCCTTCTCGAGGGATATGGCCTCAATGCTTCGGAGATGTGATTTTTGATGTGAGACAAGGCACAACCTTGAAGCTGTTGTTGGCCGTTTTCGACATCTAACGTGACCAATGAATAGTGGCAATGACGCATCTAGAGAACTAGCGCGAGAGACATGCAATCCAATGTATGTTAAAGGCGTAGAATGTGTCATTGATCAACTTCAATAGGCTACCAGCTTCAGTAGGCTATCAGCCTGAATAGGCTACTAGACTCAGCTCTACTGTATGTGATGATTGCCCGCCACAATAAGCAAGCCAAGGATGCCAAGGAACCCCAAGTTGTAAGGAATTCAAATTCAGGTTTCAGCCACCAACAGTGCCGTCATTGGATAGGTTACGCGTCAGGGTGAAACTCTGACGGTTGTGACTTAATCTGGACGATACATCCAAGCCTCGCATGTTCTAGAACGCCAAGTTCTACCTCCACCAAAGTTTATATGTGCCGTGTTTCAAAAGAAACCTAAGACAACAAAGGATATTTACTGAGGTTTAATGCGTACATACTTGTAGTTCTGACGGAATTAGCCGCTGATGATCTAGAATTAATGTCTTTTCATTTCTAGAACAATGAGACTGAGACATTCTAATTTTAGGGCCTAGAACATGTCTGACATGACGCACTTTGGATGTCCTGTCTGTTGGCTGGTGTTAACATCCGAGACTTGACCGCTGAGCAACGTTGGTTGATCGCTGTTGCCCAGAGGTCTGGACAATTCTAGAATGTCTAGGTCAAAATGTCTCACAATATGTTTGCTTCCAGCTGAGTATCGTTATTATGTATGCCGAGACGGATAGCTTTTGGTTGGAACTTTGCTAATAACTAAAATCCACATTCGCAATAGGGGTGGAAGAGCTTGGGACACCATTTGACCTTATAGAATTGGTATCATTGGTCGTTATATCCTCCCCTGTTTGAGACGATCCGGCGTTGTTGGATGTTGAGTTGTTGGTTGATTGAGGAGGCCCAGCTTGTGGCGAGGGTTGCTGCCCGTTGGCTGTCCAGCCTGTATTACGCATCTCCTGAAAGCTCCAACTTGGATTGAACTCTGGACTCTCCCATGCGTGCCTGACTCTCTCGTACATCTCGTCTATCTGTTCCAGTGTCATCCTGCTGGTTTCATATACCATGAGCCAGACGAAGACAATAGCCATGATACAGAATGCGCCCCATATGAAGAATATTTTGAGTCCGAAGGCGTCAGCACCTCTTCCTAGGATAAATGGAGGTGTATATGCTACTGCAAAGTTCAGAAGCCAATTTGCTGTAGTTGATAACGACATAGCCTTGGCTCGCACCTTGAGTGGGAATATCTCTGAAGTGACCACCCAAGTGACTGGCCCCCACGATGCCGCATAGAAGAAGACATTGATAGCACAGAATACAACAAGGACCGTGTTAGAGGCGCTTCCAAAGTCTGAGTCTGTAATGGCGTCGCTTGCTGTGGAAACAGCAGCGATCACAAACTGGCATATTGCCATACCTAAAGCACCAGCCATGAGAAGCTTTCGTCTTCCCCATGACTCGATAATGAGAATTCCAGGTATTGTGGAAACGGAGTTGATGATGATCATGACAAGGTTCATAATGAAAGGACTGTTCACACCAGAAGTGTTGAAGAAGGTTGTGCCGTAGTACATTACAAAGTTGATACCAGTCAATTGTTGGAGCATTTGTAGCGCACATCCAGTCAAGGTCCGACGACCCAGATAAGGACTCCCCATCAGTAGGTCCTTGTAGGTATCGTGGCCTAGTGTCAGCTCGTATTGGTGGTTGGCGATGATCTCTTGGAGCTCATTGACCAGGGCAGGATGAGTAATGTCAAGTCTGCGGAATCGGCTAAGTGAAAGCGCTGCGTCGTCGTTGCGCCCTTTCTTGACTAGGAAACGAGGTGTCTCTGGGAGTAAAAGGATACCGCTAGCAAGAATAACGCCAGGCACAAGCTGAAGTCCGAGTGGGATGCGGTATGCGGCATTGGTTTTCATATCAGAAGTGATGACGTTGATGATAGTTGCAGCTAGAATCCCAATAGTTATCGAGAGTTGATAGGCGCAGATGATGCTGCCTCGAATCCATTTGGGTGCTGTTTCCGACTGATAAAGGGGGACAAGTACGGATATGGCTCCAACAGCGAGGCCAGCTAGTGCTCTGTCGGAAGTGAAACAGTCAATATTTCTTGTGTAACAATGAATGATGGTCTAAAGACTCACCTGCCAACTAGTAACATGGGAGTTGCTTGTGCACACACTTGAAAGATGGCACCGATGCAGAATGTGCCAACAGCTGCTAGTAGTGTCTTCCTTCTACCGATGCTATCGCCAGCTGGAGCAGCCGCAATGGCACCAACGACAGCTCCGCCGCTGAGAATAGCTACGATGAGTGAAGAATCCTTAGGACATAGATCCACGTGACCTTCATCATCTGTGCAGCTTTGATCGGTGCTGAAATGTTCCTGGAAGACATTCATGGCTAGGATACCATTGATGACCCTAAAGATGCGTGGTCAGTCAGGATCACGGCGAGCGACGGTATAAATATAATTATGGGATTTTCCACAAATCGCCAGTTGGCACTCAACAGGTGGAAATGTTCCAACTAGTTAAAGAGATAGCGGTTGGGGGGAATGGCGTATTTCAGATTTTCATGGTTGAATTGCACCAAACGCGTCGAATGAAACCGGCAACGACGTCACAAAAAGCAAGGAACACACGAGAGACTTTAATTCGACTTACCCCAGATCATAGCCAAAAAGCAAACCGCCCGAGGCTACAAACAGCCCAACCATAATGGCCCGTACCGAAGACCCGGCAAAGTTCTCGGGCTTGTGCCAGCCCATGGCGAGGATCATGATGAGTGATCATGGACGTTTTATTGGTGCTTGTTTTGTGGTGGATGAAATGCAAAAAAGAAATGATGAGCTGACGGTGTCTCAGGGGAACTCCAGGCCAAGAAAAGGAACCATGATGCGGAGAACTTGGGACTGCATGACGATTGGCTTATCCAAGGACTTGTCACTTGGGCTATGCCTTTCAAGCAATAGCCTATAGACCGGGGCAAGAAAGATGAGCTCCCTGTTGGTTGTATTTTCTCCATTTCATCCACTTAAGCAATGAGCTAAAGCTGGGGTCGTCGGACCCTGCATGCCGAGCTCGGTCATTCCCTTCCGAGTGTAGAATGTTACGCGTCAAAAAGCTCATCTGACTCGAGTACGCAGGGTAAAATATTCGCAAAGTTGAGCAAGCTGACGGAACGGAGAAGGCGTGAATTCACGTAAATCAAGAAGCCAATCATAATAAAAGGGTTTCACTATCGTTGTTGTGTATTTTTTGAATACTCAATATTCTTCTACACGCTATTGATGTTGATAATATCCAAATGCTAATTATTAGAACTTACGATCATCAAACGTCTCAAACTTTTCGCTGATAATCTTCCTTGTAAGCTCCATCAACTGCTCACCAAGTTGCTCGTTCTGCGAAAGCTCGTTACCAGCCTCTGGCACCGCAGGAGGGCAGATATACTGTCCGGACTTGTCAGTGATAGTGGCAGCATACACCGAGCTGGTGGCACCCTGGAACTGGTCCTTCTTGAAAGCTTCCATGCCTGTGGACATGGCATAGCCAGCAAGAGGATAGCTGGAGAGCGTGTTAAACAATGTATGATAAAAACCATAAATATGGTGAAAACGTACGCTTCGTGGATGTGTTCGGTACTCTGCCTGGTGCTGACGAATCCAGGATGAGTCGCATTAATCAGCACCTTGGGGGACCCGGCCTTGGTTACATGGCGATCGAAGTACCGAGTGTACAGGATGTTGGCCAGTTTAGACCGGCCATACTGTGGGTTAGGGCCCAGATCTTGGTTAAGTTCCTCCAAACTCTCAAATTTGACGTCGCTGGGTGCTCCCTGGTGAGCGTTGGATGCGAGGTTAACGATTCTTACTGTGCCGTGCTGCTCAGCCGTCTTCTTGAGTAGCTCAAGAAGATACGAAGTGAGAATCACATGGCCAAAGTGGTTCACTGCCATGTGTTGGTCAACACCGTAGGTTGACAGCTGGTGGGTCATGATTCCTCGACCTGCATTGTTGACTAGAATATCCAAACGGTCTGTCGAGTTCTTGATCTGTTCAGCAGCCTTCTTCGTCTCGGCCCAGTTGCTCAAATCACACTTGATCCATTCAGTGCGGTCTGCCTTTTCTTGACCAAGCTCTTCGGCGACAGACTTTTTGGCGCCTTGAACAACCTCCTCGGAAATGGAGAGGATGAAGAGCTTGCTGATGTCGTGGTCAAGGAGAGTGTGTGTGATGCCATAGCCGATACCTTCACTGCCACCTGTCACCACTGCGACTTTACCGGACAGATTGGGTGTTTCTGCAAGTGAGAACTGGTGAGTGGCAAGCTGTTCTGCTGGACCACCGAAGTTCTCGGCCAGAGTGTTCTTAGAGTCTGTTAGTCATTGTATGCTCGGGTCTCAGGTGAGATTATATTATACCTTGACGCTATCGATGACGGACGACATTGTGTTTATCTGTCTTCTTTTGCAAATAATAGGGTTGTTGATGCGTTGTTGAATAATCGGGATTCTTGTCAAAGCTGTTCGTGAGTTCCGGTATAATAACCTGGAAGTGATTGTTTTACTTGGGAGATTTAAAGTTTTCATTCAAAGAGATTGAATGAAAGAAGTGCGCTGCGTAGTGCAGATGTCATTCAATGCTTACCTACATATAACACAAAACAAGACATAATGAATCACCACTCTCCACCCTGTCAATGACGTATTGCTCACTGCGATGATGCTCACAAATAGCCACAATCGCTTGAGTCAAATGCGGTCATGCAAACATACGTGGCTTGCCTTGTTTCCTTTTGTTTCCTGTATTACAGGTTGTGACAGAAACAGCAAATATGTGGATGTCAGAGTAAATGGAGGTTATTCAAGGGTCCAAGGGTCTAAAATAGCACTAAATTACCTGAGGTTGCAAGACTAGCGCTGACAACACTACGATTTTGTAGCGTCTCATCATTAAATATCCCAAGACAAAATTATAAAACTACTTCTTTTTTTCTCCTCGTCCCAAGAGGGTCACAATGAGCACTAACGAATGCAAAAGAGGCACATAAATGCATTTTGATCAAACTGATTTATCATAAATAATATTACAATTAATGGAACCACCAAACCAATATCCTGTTCCTACTACTGGCCAAAGCCTATATATATCGCCCAATAACCTATTGTATTATTCATCTACAGAAAGAAAGCAATAACAGCAGGTACAGCCATCAAGAGTCCAGTGCGAACAACGTTACCACCGCTGACGGGGACAGCAGAGCCTGAAGGGGCACCACCGGCAGGAGTGGTAGCCGGGTTTGAGGGAGCAGGCACATCGGCCGGTGTGGAAGGCTCAGGAACAGCAGCCGGTGTAGATCGAATGGGGTTAACGAGAGGAGTCGAGACGACAGGAGGAACAAAAGAACCGGTAGGGACAGCAACACCAGGGACTCGAGTTGAAACAGTGCCATTGCCGGGAGGGTAAGGGACACTCTGGACGACAGGAACAGCAGGCTTGTTACCAGTGGGCTTCTCAGGGACTGGGACCTCGGAAGTAGGGACTTCGGGAACCTCAGTTGTGGGAGCCTCAGTGTTGGGGATACCAGAGCTAGGAGCTTCAGGAACCTTGGCAGTGGAAGCAACACCGCTAGGAGCCTCGTTGCCCTCCGTGCCGGGGACAGAGTTGGTGACAACCTGGAAGCCAGAAGTGGGTGCAGAGGGCACAGTGGTGCTCTGAACAGTCTTGTCAGACTCGGGGCAGTAGGTAGTCTTGTCAACGATAGTGACAGTAGGAGCAGCAGGAGGAGCAGTGGTAGGGGGCTGGAAAGTGCTGGTGGTTCGTGTCTTGCAGGGCACAATCGTGGTCAGAGTGTCCGTGATAGTAGTGACTGGCTCAGGGGTCGAGCTGGTCTGAGCTGTGGTAGTGGCCGGGGCAGCACCGCTCTCGGTCGCAGGGCAGACATATGTGCTCTTGACGACGGTGGAAGTGATGACCTTCTGGGTGTAGCGAGCAGGACAGTTGATGACAGAGGCAGCACAGCTTGTCACAGTGTAGACTTGGGTGGAAGTGAGGGTGCTGGTGACATCGCCAGTAGAGGTTCCGTTTCCGCCAGGAGCAGCAGTGGTCGCAGGAGTGGCATCGGGATCATTGGAGCCAGTCTGTTGGCCGAAAGCGGTACCTGAAGAGGTACCATCGTTTCCGAGAGCATCGGCATCAGAAGAAGTGCCACCAACGGGGTCTGTTTCAGAAGAACCAGTGGCTGTAGCGTCAGCAAGAAAGGCGGGAGGAGTCGTCTCGGATCCGGCATTGCCGTCAGAGGAAGTCTCCAGGCTAGCAGAGCTTTCTGCGGTGGCCGTAGAACCAACAGGGTCGCTAGGGTCGGCACTTCCAGAAGCAGGAAGAGTAGACAACGAGATGACATGAGTCTCGTTCTTAGAACCGGGAGTTCGGTCGCCTTCAAGGAAGGTACCGGGGGTACCACGGTTGGGCTGGCAAGCCTTGCCCTTGGCAGCAGTTGCGAGAGTAACGGTCACGGTGGGAGCCAGGCTGAGGTCGAGGATATCACCAACCTCAACATCGAGCTCCACGGCAAGACCAAGAGTGAGAGCAATCACCTCAGAGACGGAAACAGCACAGCCGTCCTTGGCAATGAGGCCAGCAGTGTAGTCGAAAAGGCTGACCCAAACAGCAATCTTAGCACCAGCCTCGATGCCGAGGACAGGAATCTCGACTTCAGCGTCAAGGTCGATTTCGGTTCGGAGGCGAAGACCGAGCTGAAGGGCCACTTCAGAAGACAGGTCAACATCAGCAGCGACGCCGATAGGCAGGGCCTTGGTAACAAGTCCCTCAAGGGAAACGTCGACGATCTCTTTGGTGAGGAGAGAAACCTCAACAAAGGCCTCTTGACCGAAAGCGACATAAACTCCAGCCGTCAAGTCGATGGCAGCGCCGACACCAACAACGAGATCGAGGGCAAGAGCGGCGCCAGCACTCGCCTCAAGAAGCCCGGGGATCTCAAGGTTAAGAGCGGGAGAAGCGAAGAGTTCAATGGACTCGTGGACAGCAGCAGAGGCAGAGATATCGACTTGGACGAATGCCTTGATATCACCAAGACCAACTCGGATTCGGGGCTCCTTCAAGAAGTCCTTGACAAGGTCGAGCTGAACGTCACCAGAGACCTGGGCCTTGGGCAGGTTAAGGCCAAGATGAATAGCGGGAGAAGAGTCGAGGGCAGGAGCAGCGATACTGTGCTGATGTTAGCTGTGTTGCCGTAGTCTGTGGCTGAGAACGTACCCGTGGAAAAGAACATGGTTCTTCCAGCTGTTGGCCAAGCTCCAAGTGGAGGGGGTGATGTTCTTGTGGTTGCTAAGAACTCCGCCAACCTTGTCCTTCAGTCCATCAGCCGGCTTGGTGAGTCCTCCGACTGTCTTGGTGACTCCGCCAATCTTCTCTTTGAGCCCATCAACAGGCTTGGTGAGTCCGTTGACTGTGTCGGTGATTCCACCAACCTTCTCCTTGAGTCCATCAACTGGCTTGGTGACTGTATCAAGTGGCTTGTCTCCAACTTGAGGAGTCTCAACGGGACTAACGGGATCAACAGGTGCCAAACCACCTACAAGGCCTCCAGCCCCTGGCAGAAGGTGAGGAGAGGCCTGGGCCAGAGCCACAAGACCTCCCAAAGTGGGAAGCAAACTAGAAAAATGCATATTGGATATCTCGAAACAAAGTAAAGAGTGACTGGAGCAACAATGTCTCCAAAAACCAAAAGCGAGTGATACGAAAAGAGTGCTGATGAGACTGCAAATAGAGCTCAAAGCAAGCGGACTGTGGTTTTATGTTCCTTCTATCTCTTATTAGGGGCTACGCCCATATCACTCCGCATAATGTTCTATTCGCTGCGGACCGAATCTCCTATCCAAGGTTACTTCGACATACTGGAGAAGGAAGTGAGTGGGAAACCATCGCAATTATTTCCGGCGATCGCTATTTCGGAATTTGAGAAACAATTGCAGGCCACCTTTCTTCAGCAGGCAATTCTCCTGTCAAAACGCAGCCGCTAACCGCTGATTTGCGGGTTGGCGTAGCATCATGTGGCTCGCTGATCATCAGATCCCTGATCATCGGGATATTTTATATGGAGTAGCACAAATTAATTTGTTTGCTCACCACGTGCGTGGATGTAGATAACCCGGTGTGTGCCCTGGTATATAACCTGCACCCATGCTCCACTTAGTGGAGTTTATATAGGTCGGAAAATAACTGACCCGGCCTATAGGTCATATGATTTAAAGTGTTTTAATTGGTTAGTTTTATAGGGTATAGGGCGGATAAGCCTTTCTAAATTTTATTTTAAATCTATAGACCCCTCTCCTTTTTTCCTATAACCTGCCATAAATTATAAGTATAAAATTATAATTAAGTTATTATTAATATATTAATAATTTATTCTTTAGCTCTTTTATATAATAGA